>CAUYRB010026124.1:0-35888 GCA_963574695.1 Propithecus perrieri | reverse complement strand
AGACCCCATCTCTACTAAAAATAGAAAGAAATTAATCGGACAACTAAAAATACATAGAAAAAATTAGCCGGGCATGGTGGTGCATGCCTGTAGTCCCAGCTACTCAGGAGGCTGAGGCAGGAGGATCGCTTGAGCCCAGGAATTTGAGGTTGCTGTGAGCTAGGCTGACGCCACGGCACTCTAGCCCGGGCAACACAGTGAGACTCTGTCTCAAAAAAAAAAAAAAAGAAAGAACAGAGGAGGGAGCACACAGCATTCTAAGGCTCTTGTAGTGGGCCTTAACCCTTTAGATGCTAAATGTGAGAAGTTCAGGGCATCCCCAGGGCAGGAGTAGATTAGCATTGGCACTGGGGGTGCGGAGGGGAGCTCGGAACAGGGCACCCAAAGGGCAGCGGCTGTTTATCAACCAGTGTAGAAGTATTTCATTATCTTAACAGAGGGTATGAAACACTGGTGCATGTTGATGAGCACCTGCCGCTATGGTTTGAATGTTTGTGTCTCTCCAAAATTCATATTGAAACTTACTCTCCAATGCAACGGGAGTCAGAGGTGGGGCATTTGGGAGGTGATTCCATCATGAGGGCTCCACTCTCATGAATGGGATTAGTGCCCTTAGAAAAGGGCTTGAGGGAGTCTGTTTGACCCTTTTACCTCATCCACTTTGCTCATGTGGATGCAGCAAAAAGTGCCATCTTGAAAGCAGACTTGAAGCCCCTGATCTTGGATGTCCCAGCTTGCAGAATTGTGAGAAATAATTTTCTATTATTTACAAGTTACCCAGTCTGAGGTATTTTGTTGTAATGACACAAATGGACCCAGACACCTACCTTGGTAGTATCTCCTGAATATGTTGTCTGCATGTTAGTGTCTTCCTTCTATTCTATTTTTCTACATAAATGGAAAACATAATATAACTGCATTAAATCACTGGTTTAGGAGTTTGAACATTTGTATTCTAATCCCAGCACCATCACAAAATAAGTACTATGATTTTGGTCAAAGCACTTATCTCTTTAAAGTCAGTTTCCTTTTCTGTAAAATGAGGATTATAATATGTCTTGTGTATTTAAAATAACTGTTGTGAAAGTTACTAAATGGTAACTTTTACTGAGTATTCAATATGTGCTGGGTTTATAGTAAATGCTTGGTAAGGAATAACTCATCTAAGTTTCACAACCATCCAATGATGTAAATACTCTCTTCACCATTTTATAGATGAAAGAAGTAAGGCACAAACAGGTGAAGAAATTACCTAAGATAATAGCAGTGCTTATGATTTGGATTTGAACCCATTCAATTGATGTCCAGGGTCTTCCCTGGTAACCTCCGATGCTGTCCTTATAAGAAGGCCTTTTGCAGAATACAACATCCTATACGTGTGGAAAACACTGTCATTTTAAATATATTTTTTAATCATTACTTTTTGCTGTTTTTCACAACTAGAAACAGAAACTAAGAATATTCCTAGTGCTTCTACAAATGATTATCAGTCCAATTTGGAGGCTTGGCTTTGCGAAGCATTTTTGATTATAGAATCTGTAGGAGTGCAATTGCTACACTCGGTTTTTACCAGCAGGTCGTTGCTATTGGTGTATTTTAGTTCATTTATATTAGAATCAATGCTTTGCTTGATAGACCATAAACAATCATATTGAGCCAGAATATACTTTATTCATCAAGAATCCCTGATCCAGGATTGCTGAATAATACTCAGGCTCAACAGTGGTACTGATATAGCAAAACCATTAACTTTTGAGTGTTTATCATGTATCAAGAGCTATGCTGAGCACTTTGAGTGCTTTGTTTAATTAAATCTTTCTAATAAAACTCTAAGATAATTTTTTCATTATTGATAATTTACCAGTGAAAAATCTAAGATGTAAAAAATTAAGTAACACATGCAAGGTAGAGATGACTCCAGTTCTGCTCCTCCATAAAATGCCAATTCCTAACTACAAATATATATGTCACAAGGTACCTACTGCCTATGAAATAAGAACATACAAAATATTTTTAAAATGTATTCAGTGAATACGCATGGCCTGTATGTGCAGGTATCAACAAAGTAGCCCTAACATTAGTTAGAATTATGCTCAGAAAGTAAAATTGTTTTTAAAAATGTCATGCAATGAGTAAGATTATGTTTCTGGAAAATAACTTATTCTAAAATTAATTCGTGTAGGTAAAGATGCCTTAGAAGGAAAAAAATGTTTAATCAAGGAAAATATGATTGGAATATAGTTGTAATCAGCTATAAGATACTCTCAAGAAATATTCTGTTAAATTTTGTTAATAGACTAAAGAGTGGTGAGCTTGGCATCTAGAGAAAAGAAGAAGAATTTATTACTTTCTCTGATATTCTGAGGAGCAGGCTCTTTGACTTTTCATTCATTCAACAAACACTCATTCTATGCTTATCATGCAAAAAGGTACTGTTGTAGAGCTGGTACAAATTGGACAAAATCCCTGCCCTGATGAAACTTACATTTTAGTGGAGGCAACATGAAATTACATAAAACAATAACTACAGAACATTAAGTAGAGGAAAGTGCATCGAATAAAAATAAAACCAGATCAGGAGACAGAGAGTGACGGAGGATGTTATTTTTGATCAGGAAGGATCAAGAAGGTCATATCTGAGAAGAGATGATAATACATTGAACTCACAGGCTAGGAGGCTTCCTGGGCAAAGAGCATTCAAACACAGGTATCAGTAAAGGCACAAGCTTGAAGCCAGGCATGTACGTGCATGTTTGAAGAACAGCAAGGAGGTCTGCTTGGCTGGATTGGAATGAGTATGGGGAGAGTGTTGGCAGATGAAGACATAGGGGTAGAGGACAGATCATAAAGGTCATGATATAATTTTATGTTTTACTGTATTATGAGAAGCCATTGGGTGGTTTTATGTAAATGGCATCCTCTAACTTAAGTTTTGAAAGAATTACCATGTCTGTCCTGTGGAGAATAAACATAATAATTTCAGGTCATGGATAGAAAGAGTAAGTCTAATCAAGAGTCTGTTGCAATAGTCCAGGTGAAAGATAGTGTTGGCCTGGCCCATGGTGTAAGTCATGGAAGCAGTTAGAGTGGTTGGATCCAGGATATATTTTAAAGTAAGAATTAAGGGGACAAGAACAATCCCACATGGTTGTATCCTGTGACAGATAATCCATAGAAAAAGGAAATTGGTATCTGCATAATCCATAATGTATCTTCCTCTTGATATTTAAAAAGTATGTTAATTCAGTAAATGTTCTGAGAAGTCTTGCACTAAAAGCACTTTAAATTATTTAACCTGGGATCTCTCGAATCAGTTTGACTTTGAGAATCCTTTTCTTCATGCACTAGTTACTAATATCCACCAAAATTCAAATTCTGTAAATATACTTCAGAAAATGCTTCATTAAAGTCATACAAATGATTATTATTATTTCAACATCAAGAACACCATGTACATTCCTGGATAAAATTTGGCTTTCCATGTAGATTTTGGACAAGGAGAAAATGCGATTACCAAAGGAACAAAAACCTACTTCTCTTGGCAACTTATTATTGAAAAATAATTATTAATAATGGTGTTTCTACTTTAAATTTCTTCTTCTAGTTAAATTTGTTATAGTTATTTTTTGTTAATGTACTTAGCATGAGTTATTCTCCAAGAACTTTATCGTTCCTAGGTACAAGAATAAAACTGAGTTCTAGATATACAGAGGGCTAGGTTTTGGTGACCCAAATATTAGGAATAATACTTTGGCAAGAATCAGGAAATAAGTCTCAATTGGATTTAAACAAACAAACAAAAATTTATTGGCTCTCATGCTTAAAAACTGAAGAGTTAGGTCAAGCTTTAGGTGGAAATTGGTGGGGCTTCTCCACAAACTAGACCAGAACTTGTTTTTTCTTTCTACATTTTTAGTTCTTCTCCCAGGAGTTGATATCATTCTCGTCAGCTTTCTCTTATATTCATCTTAAAATGGCAACATAGGGTCTTGGGAGAACTTGTTCCCTCCCTGTATCCCAAACAGTAGAGAAAATATTTCCATAGAGGCTTGGATTTCCATCTCATTGAACCAATTGAGGGTGTATGAACACCTCTGAAACAGAAATGTGGAAATACCAAATCCCTTACTACTGAAGTACGTAGGTTTCATAGAGAAGGACAGATATTTAAATTAAAGGTAGGATGCTATTAAAAAGGAAAAAAGGACAAATAAGTCACAAGTGGCACACTATAGCAAAATTCTACTACATCTAGTTTCTATTAATATTTAACTACCACAATAAGCAAATAGGGTTTGTTTTAATTTTGAATACTAAGATATCACCCTGAGGTTTTCATTTCTAATCTGTTCTTTGTTTTCTATTACAAAAATCTTTTAAACTTTGTATTTTTCCCTTTTTAGTTTGTTATGCTTCTATTTTTTTATTACCAACTTGTGCTTGCTTAAAACTAGCTTGATTTGTGTTGAAGACCCTGACAAATTCTCTAAGCAGTAATTGTCTCATTTATAGACAATAAAATGATTTATTATGTTTTTACAAAACTCTTTCTGATGCAAAACAGTGTCTTGAAGTTAAATAAAATTTTTATATATTAAGACAATCCATATTCATGTTCTAATCTAGACAATTTCTGATGATTTGGGCTGGTTTTCTTTGCTGTATTTGAACATTCCTTAGGTCCATGTATATAAAACTTTATATATATGTATAATGAGGAAACTAAAATTCTATTTTTATCTGTCAGTGTTATGAACGGTGAGTGGTATAGGAAAAATATTATAATCTGTGAGCCGAAAATACAACCCTTCCTAAACATTATTTACTTTCTTATATGGCTAGAGAAACTATGCAAATCATTAGTTAGGTGGTCAGTTGGTTAAAAGTTACAAGACATATAAGAATCAAGCAAGTTTGAAAAGACTGCCTTTTCTTGTTGTGTAATGACTCAATTCTAACCTTTCCATAGACTTCCAAATCCCTGAACCATGGGCACCTTAGACCAACCCTCAGTATTTACATATTTTCCTGATGCCCATTGCTGTTATGCACACAATTCCATCAGCATCAGTTATGGTTGTATGGTTGTGTCTACTCCCAGGAAAAGCACACACAAATTTCACAAGAAATATACAGTAGTTCTCTCTTACTCATGGAGGATATGTTTCAAGACCCCCATGAATGTCTGAAACCACAGATAGTACTGAACCCTATGCACACTATGTTTTCTCCCCTAAATATATATCTATGATAAAGTTTCATTTATAAATTAGGCACAGTAAGAGATTAACAACAATAACTAATGTTAAAATAGCACAACTACGACAAATACTGTAATAAAAGTTATGTGAATATCAGCTTTTTCTCTTTCTCTCTTTCTCAAAACATCTTACGATTTCAGACCTCAGTTGATCTCAGTAAGTGAAACCTCAGAAAGTAAAATCTTGGCTAAGGAAGGACTGCTATGATTGTGTGCCGTATTCAAGCAAGTCCACTCACCAGTGGTGGGCCTGCGGTTGAGCATAGCCATGGCTTCCGCTCTTAGGAACCTTTGATATGTTTTGAGGCTCAGATACATGGAGATAATTTTCTTTTTATTATAATTAGCTAATTAAGGATGATGTAATGAAAATTCAGTAGGAGCATGAGGAGCGATGTTAATACACTGGGAGTTGGGGTGAATAAATAAATATGCCTTTTAGAAAGAAGGATGAGGGGTTTGTCATACTGGAGACCAGGGTACCTCACATGCTACAGCCACTAAGCAGTATAACCTCGGCTAAATTACTTAACTTCCCTGGCCAGTAGTTCGGAAGGACAGAAAGTGTTTTTTTCATTTATACATTCCCATTTCCAGGTGTATACTTTGCAGCAGCCCCCCTCCCCTGCTTCAACACACACACACTCACCCCCCCACACACACACCCCTCAAGTAATGTTTGTTATTGAAATGAATACATTTGTAAAACACGGAGGTTGTATTGGGTGGCCTCTAAATGCTTTTTCAGTGCTAGCATGCCACGATTCTAAGAGAATTCGGCATGACCCTATGTTCCTGTGTTATCTCTGAGTCTCTTGCTTTCTTACATAGACAGAGTGTGTGTGAGGAGAGCAGACCCAGAAGCTAGGAGCAGAATGATAATTCATGATTAACAAGAACAACACCTGTCTAAAGATGTCCTTCCTGAGAAAGGTCAGCTGTTGCTGTGAGTAAATATACTTCTCTGGCAGAGTGAAAATACTAGATTTTTATTTTCTCTCTTTCCTCCCTATTTTTTCCTTTTGTACTCTCGCCTTCGCAAATGTTGACTTCTTGTGAAAACATGAAAGGTCAGAAGTGAGTGTGTTAAGGAGAGGTGGATGCATTTCTTTTTCATTTGTATTTATATAGCTAAGGAAGATTGAGCTAGAATACAAGTTGATCCATGTTATTGAACTGTCGGGCTGACACTTTGAGTGCTGAAGCTGCTGTCTTCTTGTATGAGACTATTACAAGAGAGGGAAGAGATAGCAAATGTTGCTTGGAATAATGATTTAGAGGCAGCGGAAGAAAATGGGTGAACATTAGGAGATCTGGTGATATGTTAACTGGTCAGTCACGCTTAGGCAAACAAGATTCAGCTTCCTAACAGCTCCTGCTGAGGTAAAGAGGTGAGTAAGGAGAGGAGAAAAAATAAGGGAAATTATACAAAAGAGACAGCCCTGCAACAACTCTCCTAGGCACAGGAAACATTCATGTTTAGCCTGAATAAGACAAAGGTGCATACACATCTGAACAGGCACATCAGTAGAAATAAGAAAAGAAAAATACACTGAACTGCCTAGACACGTAGGAAACCATTCCTCCATGGGGTTAAGGATTACTGAACAAGCCGATGTCCAGATTTATAGATGCTAGAGTAGCTGAGGGGATGATGGCTCTTTTATGATGTTTTAAAATCCTCATTCTTTACCCCTTCAAGACATTTAGCTTGCTTTATGTTTCATTCAGCCACCTATGTAAAAACAACAGTAGCTGCTAAAAACTAACTGGAGTATATGTGCACCAAGACTATGTCGATGAAATATTTTAGTTACTCAAAGATGCCTCTGTGAAACTCACCTGTTAAGATATGTTGGTATGGAAGTAAGTTGATTTATGACGTTAGTTACGAGATCTTGGGATGTCTCAGAACAAATAATATATAAACTGCACACACTTATACAAATATATATATATATACACAGTTGTCCACTTTTAATTTTGCTAGCAATTAAAAATAAACAAGAGGTATTATTAGTTTCATAATTTTTACAGAACATTTTAATACAAAAAGTAGGAAGGATATATTCTCAGAATAAGTGGCAGCTATCGAACAAATTTTAATTATGAAAAATTCATTACATGGACCTCATTTTCTTGTGCCACAAACACTTGAAAAATTAATTATGGTTTGGCACCAGTCTTTGGATTGGCATTTGGGATATTATGATCTATGGGACAAGTGTTTGAAGTAGGATAGATTTATTTACTCTCTTTCTGTTTCTTTCTGTGTTTTTTGTTTTCTTTTCTTCTTCCTCCCATCTTCCACTTCTACTCCTTTTCTTCCACTGTATCTTCCAATCCTTCGGATACAATAGGCATAACTTATATGTTCTTGTTCCGTATGGCTATCAAGGTTGATGACACCTGGATTAGAAGCTTTTCTTGAGTTGTTTAAATATGTACTAAGTTACTATCTAATCAAGTAATGAAATGAGCTTTCAGTACTAGGCTGGGAAAGACTAAGGGAAAAATTAGTTGGGGTAGAAAGGAGAGAAATGCTCAGTGTTGAGGACAGGACTGAAGAAGTAAGTGTAAAATTGAGGTCAGCGAGTGGGACATTTCAGAAAGTCAGACATCAGAAAACTGAGAATTGGCACCAAAGTCTGGGCAGGATAGTATTAAAGGAAGATGAGAATCATAGACCAGGTGTGGACACTAGGGCTGAGGTGACAGCAATTGGGAGTAATAGGCTAGAAACGTGAATATTTGATTATTATTATAATCTTTGATTATTTGCACCTATTAGCTGTGAGTTCTCCAGGTTTCAGGTATTGTTCATTGTTACTCTTTCATTTTTGACAACGATTTCTCCATATCCCACACCCCAGGAAACAAACTGTATCTACTGAAATTGAAATGTCAAAATACAAATTCTCCCATGTTTCTAATTAGTGCATATTACTTTTTACTTCTTAAATGATAAAATGCAGCTTAAGAAAGTTCTTATTTTATTTTTTAAATGAGAACTTTGCTTGCTAAGAAAGTATTAAAGGATTTTTCGCATAAACGTGTGCTCTTGCTCATCATTCATTGTCTTCAAAATCACATTAAGAGGAAATGAGCCCAAGAGAATTGGTTATATTTTTATTTTAATTTAGTTTACTAATTTTTTATAATTTATAAAATTTCTGAGCAGCCTGAGAGTCTTCTTAAGTTAATTCTCTTTAACATGGTGGTTATTTTCCACTGCCTGTTAGAATGTTCTAGGCACAGTAACATCTGGCAATCTCAACTGATTAACCTGCTTCACTCCCCAACCCCTCCTGATTTCCCCATTCCAATGAATATTACCATTTTTCCTCTTCATCATCCATAAATGAAAGTTCACACCTCACTTGGACTCCTCACTCCTCATTATTTGTTGCTCGAGTCTCTTTTTGTAACAGTATTTCAATCACCTTCCTTCTCTGCATTCCTTCTACTTTGACCCTAATTCAGGCTGTGATTTCCTTTTGCCTGAAGTTTTAACAATGCTGCTTTTGGGTTGTTTTGTTTTGTTTTTTTCCTTCAGTCAACTAACTCTTATATTAATCTTTCTAAAGTTCAATTTCAAACATGTTATTCTGACTTCAACATCTCCTCGTTGCCTACGAAACAACATTCAGATTTATCAGACTAATACTCCGTATCTTCGTGATGGATTTTATCAGCCTAATACTTAATATCTCCAAGATGGATTTTATCTTCTCCTTCTGATCTTATCTAACTAGATGATTCTCATTACCATACAAAACAAACATCATTTTATTTCTCATCTTACAAAAAAAACATGCAAAAGAAAGGAAAATCATGGATGGATCCATTGATCTCCCTGCCATCTTCTTTCAACACAGTAGATACGTTGATCATTTAAAAGTACAAATCAAATTAGTCTTCTCTTCTGGTCAGACTCCTCCAGTAGCTTCCTCATTGTCTCTGAGTGAAAGTTAATGAGCTTACCTTCTATAAGGCCCTAAATAACCTGGCCTTGCCTCTGGTTCCTGCAATATTACTGTCCTATTCAGGGCTCCCTTCCATGTGATGACTTGCTCTTTCTTTTGTATTTTCTTTATCTTTTTCTTCCTTTCTTCCTTCCTGAAGGAAATTATAAATATTTTTGCCCCGAAATATGGCATTTGACATATTTGATTGACTGAAATAGCCTCAAGGTCTTTCTGACCATCATCCCCCTCTATCCACTCTCCCAAAATCTTTGAAGTTTCTTTATCTACTTGAGATCCAGACCCACCTAGGAAAACAATTGTCTTTCCTTCCCCTCCCTATTATCTCAATATCCATTTTGGGAAGGAAGATCAAAAATGCAGCCAGACCTGGCCCAATCCATTTGAAAAATAATACCTGTCTCTCAGATTAATTTAGTTTCCAAAGAGAATTATTTCCAAGTCTCTCTGTTTCTCCCTTTCCATTCATTTTCCCAAGTATCTATTCATCCTCCCTAGTAACCACACATTGCCTCCCAACAGAATGACCTACGTTCCATACCCTAAAATGAGGGTACATAAACTTCTGGACCCCACTGGGATATTGGCTAATCACTCTGTGATTCTCCCTGTATGAGCAGTAAATAAATTTGTAATCTCTTTCTCTCATTCATGTGCCTTATTGTGAATTGATCTTTCAGCAAATCTTCCAGGGGCAAAGGGGAAGTTTTCCCTTGTCCCCTTCCTTCCTTCCTTCCTTCCTTCCTTCCTTCCTTCCTTCCTTCCTTCCTTCCTTCCTCCCTTCCTCCCTCCCTCCCTTCTTTCTTGCTTTTTTCTGATTAGGATGTTTTTCACTCACATATCCATATGATTAGCTCAGGTTTTGATTGAAAAGTCACCTTTTTCAAATGACATCTCCCATTTCCACTCTTTACCCCCCCAATTTTTTTTTTAGCCAAGCTTTGTCATGAGCATACCCCCAAATTTTATGTTTCTACTTTTTATGTTCTTTTTTTATGATTTTCTACTATAATACGTATTTAAATCTCTGTATCTTGTATAGTATCTGTCATCTCCATAGACTGATGGCAAAGGTGTTTTGTCCACAATTGCTCCCCAGCACCTAGAACAGAGTCTAGCACATAGTGTTCAATAATTAATTATTGAATGAATAAATTACTTTCTGCCCTTCACCCTTTGCTCCAGGAAAATATAGATATGCTGTCTCCAGATACACTCTGTGATTTTTCTCTTCTCTTCTTTAGTTTGGCAGCTTCTTCCTTTGCCTGAAACATCTTTCATCCTTTCCCTAAATCTCTGCAAGGCCACATCTCTTGCACCTTTTTCATCTCTTCAAAAATTTTACATTGTCTGCGGCAACTTTTCAATACCTTTTCAACCACAGGAGTTCTTAGCCTTATTTCTGATTCCTGTCATAGACTGGGCACAGCTGGAAGTGATCTCGCTCCTCTCTGAACAGGAGTCGCCTTCCAGCAAAGTGCGCATCGTCCGAGCACTGAGCCCTCCCTCGTTATCCACTGTGAGCCCTGCGAATGAAGTTGATGATATTGTCTTTTCTCTTTTTCTTTCTTTCTTTCTTTTTTTTTTTTTAGACAGAGTCTCACTGTGTTGCCCTGGCTAGAGTGAGTGCCGTGGCGTTAGCCTAGCTCACAGCAACCTCAAACTCCTGGACTCGAGCGATCCTCCTGCCTCAGCCTCCCGAGTAGCTGGGACTACAGGCATGTGCCACCATGCCCGGCTAATTTTTTCTATATATTTTTAGTTGTCCAATTAATTTCTTTCTATTTTTAGTAGAGCCGGCGTCTCGCTCTTGCTCAGGCTGGTCTCGAACTCCTGAGCTCAAACTATCCGCCCACCTCGGCCTCCCAGAGAGCTAGGATTACAGGCGTGAGCCACCGCACCCGGCCAACAAAATATCTTTTATTTTCAAAAGAAAATTTTACTTTAAGAAGTTTGAAGTTAAATAAAAAATAGGCAGCATAATCTATTATGAAATTAAAAAAACTATGATTTCTAATACAGAATTGTTCTTCTCATTCCTTCCCCAGTTTATTATTTATGTTAGAAGAGTATATACAAGTAGCTCCTTTGATAATAAACATAATAATCATGATGTGAATATATATTATAAATTCTATTTTTATCTAAATCAAGGTTTAATATTTTATTCATTTATAATAATTATAAATTAATAGTATTTGATCAATGATTTTTTTTTATTTCAGCATATTATGGGGTACAGATGTTTAGGTTACGTATGTTGATCAATGATTTTTAAAAGTCAGTTTACTTGTTTTATTGATAGATTTTAGAATCTAAAACCATTTTAGAATGGTTTTAATTCACAGCACAATTGAGCCAAAGATATGGAGACTACCCATATACTCCCATGCACGGCCTTGTCCATTGTCAACATTCCCCACCAGAATGGTACATTTGGTTGCAATTTATGAACCTACATTGATACATCGTTATGCACATTCCATAGCTTACAAAAGGGTTCACTCTTTGTGTTGCACATTCTATGGATTTGAACATCATTTCAGTATCATACAGAGTAGTTTCATAACCCTAAAAATCCTCTGTGCTCTCTCTGTCATCTCTTTCTCCCCCGAACTCCTGGCAACCACTCATCTTTTACTGTCCCCATTGCATTGCCTTTTCCAGAATGTCATATTGTTGGAATCATAAAATGGGCTGTCCTTTTAGATTGGCTTCTTTCACTTAGTAATATGAGTTTAAGATTCCTCCATGAATTTCCATAGCTTGATAGCTCATTTCTTTAGAGCTCTGTATAATAGTCCATGGTTTGGATGTCCCATAGTTTATTTATTCATTCATCTACTGAAAGACATTTTGGTTGCTTCCATGTTTTGGCTATCATGAATAAAGCAGCTATAAACATCCATGTGCCAGTTTTTGTGTGGGCGTTAAGTTTTCAACTCCTTTGGGTAAATACCAAGGAGCAAGATTGCTGGACGATATGGTAAGTGCTATAGTTTGGATATGGAATGTTTGTCCCCACCAAATCTCATGTTGAATTTCAATCCCCAGTGTTCGAGATGGGGTCTAATGGGATGTGTTTGGGTCATGGGGGTGGGGTAGAAACGTTATGAATAGATTAATGCCATATCTCCCCTTGGGGTGAGTGAGTTTCTAGTGAGATATCATCAAGTTCAGAGATTCTCTCCTCAGGTATGTCCAGTCTACTAATAAGCCCATTAAAGCATTCGTCTTTTCTGTACAGTGTTTTGATCACTGGCATTTCTCTTTGGCTCTTTCTTAGAATTCCCATCTCTATGCCTACATTATCCATCTGTTCTTGTCTACTTGTCCATTAGAAGACTTAGCATATCAATCATAGTTGTTTTAAATTTCTGATCTGATCACTTTAACTTCCCTTTCATATCTGAGTCTGCAGTGAGAATTGTTACAAGGGACTGTGAGAACCTGGTCAAACTCCACAAGGTAAAACTCACAGAAGTATGTTTCCTCTGAGTCCCCCTGGAATTTTTATCTCTCAGACCTGTTTATATTTAGTCTCCAACAATTTGTCAATTACACATCAGGTTTTCCTACCCAGGCACCTGGTACCCACGAAGGTTTGTGTTTTTGAGTTTCTGCTCCAGTAATTTGTGATTCTCCATACTCTCCTGTTTAACTTTGGGGGTTTGCCCTGTGACCTTATTTCTCTGAAAGATCTAAGAAAAGTTATTGATTTTTCAGTTTGTTCAGCTTTGTACTTGTTAGAATAATGACTTCCAAGCTTGTTATGTACTAGCCTGGAAACCATAAATCCCCAATAATGAGATTCATTAACCAATGTTTCTTTTTGTAATATCATTATCATATATTCTATTTTATGCACTCAAATATATAATATTGTATTCCATGAATAAATATATATTATTCACAGTAATACACTAGGCTCTTTTCTAGATGATAAGTATATAACAGTATCAGTACTCTGTTGAGAAAGCTCGCAATGTATTGGTAGATATATGACAAATTCAATAGGATATACAAGGTGATTTATGTCAAATATATGGTTTATATAGGAATTCAGGAAATTTTTTAAAAATCCATTAGATGTAAATTCCTTGAAGAATGGGGCTATATTGCCTTCATTATAATCTCAAGGCTTAGCATAATATCATGCATACTTAGGCATATAATAAATGCATGATAATATTAATGGAATAATGGTGAGACAATAGGGCAAAGATTGGTCTTATTTTATGTAATAATAAAAGGCTAGAAAGTATGTAGAGCAGCACCATTTGTGCAATCATAATTTTTCTTTATTTATATGGATCCACTTCAGAAAATAACTTCCAGGAACACATGGTAACTATAAGTAGAGACTGTCTAGACTGTAGTGGTTATTTAATTTATAATTAAGTTCAGATTTAGTCAGGTTTTCATGACAGGAAAGTTTAAAATTGCATTAAACTAACCGCTTTTAAATATCTTTTAAAAATGTGTCAATAAATTATAAATATAGCTTAGAAAAAATATGATATTATTTAGTTATAACTTTCATGTGGAGATCAAGAAAAAATTGGATTTTTATACTATTTCTATTTCTGTATATAAAGGTAAATATAAACACAAATAAAAATGTGTATTTTCTATCACATATCAAAGAAGAGAAAGCAACATGGAAGAAATAAATGAAGCACAATTAACTATGCAAAAGACAATGAGTTTTTGTTCATCGTAAATTTTTTTTAAAATTTCAGAATATTATGGGGGTACACACATTTTGGTTACATAATTTGCTTTTGTACAATTTGAGTCTAAGTTATAAATGTGCCTTCACCCAGATAGTGTGCTTTGTACCCGTTAGATGTGAATTTACCCATCTCGTCTGCCCCTCTACTTGCTTGATTTCCATAGAGTTTTACCTCCATATGTGCACATAAGTGTTGATTTATTAGTTCTAATTTAGTATTGATCTAGTATCTTTTGTAACAACCTGGATGGAATTGTTTATTTTTAGTTTTTGTGAATATATAATAGTTGTACACATTTATGGGGAACATGTGATATTTTGATACAAACAGACAATAAGTGATGATCAAATCTGGGGACTGGGACAATCAGTTTTTAACACTGGAAAATTACATATGCTATATATTCAAGCAGTTTATGTTTGATATATAATAAATGTTATTAAACTGGTTTTATAATGTTTGGCTGTAGTAGAATGGGCAATGCTTCAGGTGGATTATTCTAATAACTATCGGTGTAGACTTTGATAACTCTTACAAATTTTCCATGTCTCAGGATTTTAAACTGTTTAAAAAAGAAGAAGAAGAAGAAAGAAAAGGTGTGGACCAGACAATCTTAAGGCTCTTAGCCTTTATGAACCAGATTTACCCCATTCATAAACTATTTTTCACTATTAAGAACAGTGTCTTTGGAAGGTGCATTAACTCTTTCAGGCTAATTAGTTTAATTTACATGTAAGGCATAACTTTATATGTAGGGATAGTTGGCTTCATTGAATTCCAATTATTTCCCTTACGCTGCGGTAGTTAGTGTCCAGTCATTATTTTTGGTTTTTCCTTTTTGAGTCAAATTGGAGCTAAACTCATGATAAAATGCATAGAAAATAGGATGAACCATTTGAACTGAAATCATTTGATGGGCACTAATCAAGTAGTAGTTCTATAGTGTATTATTTAAAATGCAATTAAATTTAAACCAGAAAAGAATAGAAATAGATTATTCCAAATATTTAACTCCATTTCTACATTTAATCCTCAACTTCTTATTCACACTTAGCTTTGAGAAAACCTAAAGTTACTTCAGTGTGACATTATTTTAATTTTTGCATGATTTAATGATATAAAATCTACAGTTTTTTTGAGGGCTATCAGTTTTACTAACATATCAAAACAATAATTTTGGCCCTATAGTATTTTTTAAATTTTTTCTCTTATCTAATACATTGAATTTTGCTTTAATATTTATTTCCTTCATTGTACTTAATCCTGTATAATTTTTTCATCTCTTTCTAGTTCTTAAAATATAAACATGTTATTGATTTTAAGGATTATCCTTTTTAAATAGAAGCATATAGAGATAGTCACCTTTCTTGTAGCAGAGCTTCAGCTAATATTAATTAACCTTGATATGGTGTATTTTCATTAACAGTCATTTCATATTTTGCTAAATTCCTAATTTTTTTTTAAATTTTGGAATTCATTTATTGAAAGACATTCAAAGTCTGTACATTAAAACTACTAAAATTGTAAAGTGAAGCTAAAAAGATCTGAATTTTATTTTATTTATGATTTTAAAATTTATGTGGAAATACAAAGGACCTAGACTAGCCAGTACAATTTTGTTTTTTTGTTTTTTTTTTGTTTTTTTGAAGCAAGCACTGGTCACCATTGTTTAATTTTATCAGTAATCATCATCCTAGCCTAGGCTAGGACATATCTTATTATTTACTTATTTATTTATTTATTTTATTTTATTTTATTTTTTCTTTTTTTTTATTTCAGCATATTATGGGGTACAGATGTTTAGGTTACGTGTTTGATAAGTAGATTATTTATTGATTTTTTCAACTATTTGGAATTTTTCTATATTTCTCCTTGCTATGATTTCTAATTTAATTTCAGTATGGTCAAGAATGTACTATGTACATTTCAACTTTTTGAGATTTGATATTTCTTGAAAGAAGTTTTAAGATCTAGTATGTAGTTTAACTTGGACAACATCTTATGTGTGAAATGAATGTGTATTCTGAAGTTTGCTTATGTATGTTCTTTAAATGTCAGTAGGCCAATGTGGTTGCCAGTGTCAATCACATCTGCATTATTGCTGTCTAGTTGATTTATCAAATATTGAGAAATATTTAAATTTCCATTTAAGACTTGAAGTATTCTTTTTCTGCCTTTATTCTGTCAGTGTTTGCTTCATAAATTTTGAAAATCTATATTTGGATGCATATACATGTATACTAGTTATGTTTTTCTACTGTATTTGCTCTTTTAGAATTACTGTATCTAATATTCCTTTTTTTGAGGTCAATTTTATTAGATATTAATGTAGCCACTCAAGATTTTTTAAGTTTTGCGTTTCCTAATTTTTTAACCATATATTTGTTACATTTATTTAAATTGTTTCCTTTGTGAGCATAATGTAGTTGATGTTATAATGTTGGACAATCACTGAGTCTAAATGACATGCTTATTCTATTTGTATTCATGTAATTATTTGGATGTTTGATCATTTTTCTGACATTTTGCTGTTTTTTTTCTACCACATGTTTCTTTTATTCTTTTATTTTTCTTCTTCTAATTTCCTGCCTTACTTGGTTTTTTGTTAATTAAAGAAAATTACAGTATTCCATTTTAAATCCTCAAATATATTTTTAGTTATGATTCTTTGCATGTATTTATTTATGTATTTGTTTATGTATTGAATTATTTTACTAGATACTCTAGGGATTTTCAATATGATTTTAACCTATCATAATCTGACTAGAGGCTATATTTTGCTAATTAAAATCAAATAAGCATGCATAACAATATTATAATTACATTTACCTCCTGGTTGATGCTATTGTCATATTTATTACACATGAAGATACCATAGTGTTTAATACATCTGTAATATTATGACTTTTTAATTTAAATAGTCCAATGTCTCCTTTGATCTTTTTTTTATTTCAATAGATTAAGAGAGTACAAGTGTTTTTTGCTACATGTATGAATTGTGTAATGCTGAAGTCAGGGCAGAATTCTGAAGTCAGAATAGTGTATATTGTACCCAAGAGATAACTTTTTATCCCTCACCCTCTTTCCACACCACCCCTTCGTTTCCAGTGTCAATTAGCCACTTTAGGACAATATATACCCATCGTTTATCTCCCACTTATAAATGAGAACATGTGGCATTTGTTTTTCCATTCCTGAGATATTTCATTTAGAATAATGGTCTCTAGTTCCACCCAATTTTCTTTTATTTTTTTTTAATGGATGTGTAGTACCCCATGGTATGTATATACCACATTTTGTTTATCTATTCATCAGTTGATGGGTACTTAGGTTGGTTCCATATCTTTGCAAAGAATTTTTGACTAAGACCTTAAAAACAAATATAGCCAAAACAAAAATAAATGGAACTGATTTAAACTAAAAATTTCTGCACAGCAAAGGAAATAATCAACAGAGTAAAAAGGCAAACTATGGAATGGGAGAAAATATTTACGAACTATACATCAAGTAAAGGACTAATATCCAGAATCTACAAAGAACTCAAATCAGCAAGAAAAAAACAAATAATTCCATCAAAAAGCAGGCAAAAGTCAGTAACAGATTTTTTTCAAAAGTAGATATACAAATGGTCAAAAAACATATGAAAAGATGCTCAATGTCACTAACCATCAGAGAAATGCAAATTAAAGCCACAATGAGCTGCCACCTAAGTCCTGTCAGAATGACCATTATTAATCAGACAAAAAGCAGTAGGTATTAGGGTAGATGCAGTGAAAAGGGAACACTTATACACTGTTGGTGGAAATGTAAAATAATACAACCTCTATGGAAAACAGTATGGAGATTCCTCAAAGAAGTAAAAGTAGACCTACCGTTAAATCCAGTAATACTACTTCTGGGTATTTACCCAAAGGAAAAGAAGTCATTATATCAAAAGAACACTTGCACCTGAATGTTTATTGCAACACAATTCACACTGCAAGGATATGATCTACTTTATTCCTTTCTGTGAAGCTAATTTATTATCTCTGATGATGCATATTTTTAGCCTAAAGATCTTCTTTTAGCATTTCTTGTAGTGATAATCTGCCAGTGATGAATTCTGTGTTTTTCCTTATCTCAGAGAGTTTTTAAAATTTTGTCCTCCTTTTAAATGATGTTTGTAGATATATGACTTGACTCATTTTCCTTTCAACTTCTGCAGAGTTGTTTCATTGACTTTGCCCTCCATTTTTTCTAATGAAAGACTAGCTGCTATTTTTCCTTCTTTTTCTATACATAAAGTGTTTCTTAATCTGATACTTTAATCATATTTTATGTAGCTTCTGATTTTGACATTTTGACTATGATATAGCCAATTGTGGCCTTACTTATATTTATTCTTCATCAGGTTTGCTGTGATTCTTAGAACTTTAGGTGATTATTTTCACCAAATTTTGGAAGTTTTCAGTCTTTATTTCTTCAAAATTATTTTTGCCTCATTTTCTCTTTTCTTCCTTTCTGGGAATCTACTTGCATGTATGATAGGCAACTTGATATTTTTTCAAAGTCTCCTTATACTCAATATTGTATTTTTGTTTTTTAGATTAAATATTTACTAATATATCCTCAAGTTTATGGACAACTTATTTGCTTTCAGTGCTATGCTGATAATTTTATTATTTTTTATTTCATTTCATGTATGGTACTCTTAGCTTTCAGAATTCAATTTGAATCTTTCCTTGTAGTTTCTATATCTCTTTCTAGATTTTTCATTTGTTTATTCATTGTGTATATTTTTAATGTCATGGTAATATTTATTATCCATTAAAGTTCTTTTTAGTTAGTTGCAATATATGGATGGGTTCTTCTAGACTTGGTTTCTATTGAAAGCTATTTTTGTAAGCTATTGGGACCTTATATCATTTCTTCTCATATTTTTAGATTTATACTCAGATATGGGCATTATAAATAATATTTTCTGAAGAATATGGATTTTTTTATGTTCTTCTGAAGGACTTTTGTTAACAGTCCAGTAACATATAGATGAACTCAAACTACCAACACTCCTTCCTCTGTGGTAGGAAACATCTAAAATTTTCTCTTGGTTTTTTGAGCTTTCACCTGTTGTTTCTTTCACTACAACTCTGGTTTCTCCTTCATACACGCGCATTATAGGTCAGATAAGTATTTGGGTAGCCGTTAAATGCAGAAGCCCTTTGTGCCTTCCTTCTCTCCAGAATGGCCCGCCAACATTCCATTAGTTTTGCCAGTCTTGAAGTCCTGGTCTGATACCTTAATTTATTGAAGGCTGCCATTTCCTGCATTATAGGATAGGCAGCAAATGGCAGCTCTTATTTGTCTTTCAAAGGTCGGATCCCCTCCATTTTCAGCTTGCTTGATTTACTATGTAGTACCTCCATATTGTATTATGTGTTTGTTTGATTTTAATTATTCCAGATTTTATAATTATAATACATGGAAGTTTTATTTTGTCTAAGCCACTTTGTCACCAATGAAGCTAGAAATTCAGACTCTCAATTATAATTAGGCTTTATGACACACTAAAATATAAATATATTGATTTTATAAAGATTATGTTGCTTACAACATTACTTAAAATTTCTACATAAATGTTTGGCAGAACAATTTCTTATGTCAATGTATAGTTATTGAACATACATGCTGATTTTAATTTATTGACTTTTTTTAATCTCTAAACTTTTTGATAGATTTGTTAATTTTTTTAATATTTACAATGAAAGTTAAGGTTTATTTTTAAGAGGTATAATAATATAAATGATAATTATTACCATAATTGTAATTATTAGTTTTTATGATGGATAAAAATTCCAGTAGATTTTAAACAAAAAAGTCTCCTAGCTCAAATTTTAGTGTGAAAAGCTTATTAATTAGATTTTGAAAGTTAATTAGTAAGGGTAATTTTCCATGACAAAAGAGACAAATCAATGCCATTGAAAATACAGAAAAGTACTATCAATATCTCAAACTCAAAATAAAAATTTAGAGCTGAATTTCTAAATTTAAAATGTTTTCTTTGAGAAGCAAGAATTGCAATTTAGGGCATACACACAAAGCAAGTGGTCTTTGATATGTCTGAAGAACAACGTAAAGGTGAGCGGTTTTATAAAAAAAGAGAAATGTTACACATTAGTCCTTAAGAAAGTTTATTGGCACTAATAATGTCTTGGAGAGCTGGCAAGTTCTGATTAGTAACAGACGGGGGTCAGTAAAACTGTTTTTAGAGTCCCAGCAGGTTGTTTCAGCAGCTAATAGATAAAACTGGTTTCAGGTTACGGCAAGTAGTTTTAGCAGCCAAGCTTGCAGAGAATTCTTCCATAACATTCTTCAAGTAATGTTATGTGCTCAGAGTGTTCTCCCCGCGGCCGCACTCCGGCCTCTCAACTCTGTTTTAGATGGCTATGACAAGAATGACCCAATTCATATGATCAACCTTCACAAATGTAGGTTAAAACAGTAAATTGTCAAGGGACATATTTTTTAATTATATATTAAATATTATGGTACAAAGGATAATTTATACCCTGGAGAAAAAAGTAAATATCCTATTACTACTTAAAACATTGTATGACCATTGCCCTTAGAGATTACATGCTTTTAGAAGTCTATACTTCAAAATAAATATGATTATTACAAAACAAAGAAATAAAAAATTAAAAACTCTTTTTGATATTGGTTTGTATTGCCAGGACATGGTACCTGCTCTCAAGAAAATTTTAACATTTAAAATGATTATGACTGATTTCAACAAATTTTTCATCTTTGGCTACTTATGTCCACAAATTTGATGTGCATCAAAACATTTTCTAATGTATCTCCTTTGTAAAATTCTTTTTTCCTTATGATCTCATCATTATCCAAATTTTATTATCACCATATCATTAAACAATGTTATTTTCTTTCTTATATAATGATTGTAGCACATGCACACAAACACACATACACACCCTCTCTATTGCAAAAAATCATTTAAATCTCTTAGTAAATGGAAATATGCCTAATTCTCAGATATGTCAGTATGCCACTACATATCATGAACATTATAACGTATGTAATGATTCCTACATTAATCAAAGCTATTTCTAATCTCTTCCTTTTACAAATAGTAATGCTACATTAGACATTCTTTACATACATCTTTGTACCCTTTAAAGATCTTTTGTTATAAATTTCTCAATACAAAATTGATATAGGCAATAATAAACATTTTTATTTTGAGATATATTTAACTTACTTCTATTACACTAGAGGAAAAACCATTTTCCTCATTCTCTCAAACACTGAACTTTATGAAACTATTATTTACTATACCTATGAATGTAAGAAAATATATTTCATGGGGATTTTGTTTTTAATATATAATTCCCTGAATACTAGTGGGGTTGAAGTAAAATTATGTTTTATTTTCATTGATTTTTGGTATTTCCTTATCTGTGCACTTGCTGTTTCTACCCGTTTGTGTTGGTTTTTATGATTCTTTACTAATATTATTAATATTTATTATATGTATTTTTTCACCTTTTTTCTTTGTCTTTTATCTTTGTTATTACTGTCTCTCATTGTAGAGCAATGGTAAGATTTTCTGTTAAATACTTCGATATTCTCCTTGTGGATTGGCCATAACTAAGGGCAGCAGAAATATCTATGAATTAATGTTTTTGAAAGCCTGGAGTTGTGCACTGTTATTAATATAGTGAGGAGAGTGGCAGGAAGAAGTTAGAGAAATACGTAGAAAACAATTTTAGTGAAATAACAGTTTCCAGGGGCAGAATGGTGAAGCTACAATAGGAATTCCCAGCCTGGCCCAGGAAATCCTGTGGAGAGGAATAAACCCTCTTGAGAACAATGTGAAACCTTTAAAATTTCCTGAGATTAAAAAAATAGGAAGCGTTGGGGTGAAAATAGAAATGGATAGTTCTATGGTGGGTATTATTAAGGTGGAAGTAGTGAAAAAATATGCACACCAGATATTAACAAGATATCTACAATATGTTATGTATTGGTTACTTTATCTATATGCTAATCCAACAGAATATATAGACAAATACCTTTGTCTTCTAAAACAAATTTGGAAGCATCATATACACATAATTTCATGTCTGCTTATATTTAATTATCAATAAATTCTGAAGCATTTTTCTTCTTGCTAACTCTAATTTTTTAAAATTTTGAGTGTACTTTTTTCTGAGATTTTAAAACTCCGTCATATTATTATGATTACAACTTTTCTATCTTTGTTATTTTATTTATAGAAAACTTTATAGTGCCCTATTCATTGCTAGCTTATAAGTAAATATCATAAATAAAAAGAATTTAATTTTAAATATCATGTCAAAATGAGCCTATACATAAAATTTTCCTGGGTGTTATGTAGATAATAGTTGAACTTAAGTTGTAAAATATTCACACGTAAACCTGCAATGAGATCAGAATAAATATCTCTTGCTTAATATTCTACTAGAGAACTAATCAAGATGAAAAGAAGTTTACTCAATTGCCCATATGTGTCAGGATCTATTTTAGTTCAAATAAAAAATTTATTTAGGTAAGAATTTATTAATCTCCATTTGGTAGAAAAATAATGTGTAGTAAATGCTTGAATTGGACTTGAAACATAGTCCGCCTCACCATACTTTGAAAGAATTCAGATTTTTAACATTATTTCCATGACTTTAGTACACATCCTATTGTGAATTAGACTAAGAACAGATAGTCTATTACTGTGAATGCTTTTGGTTATGTTTGGCTGCAAGTAAGAATTCTATACTCTGTGCAATCTTTCTACTTTTTTCATTTAAAATGTGAGTCAGTATGTTTTGAGAGATGGTATCAAGAAAGTATATCCTATTTCAATACTCCCAACACTTTCAACCACTCAGTTTCCTGATATTTTTTCCTTTTTGCTTAGGGTGAGAAGACAATATTGTAGATGTCCTGAGGCCCTTATCTTTATATCTTCTCCACTTCCTGAATCAATCAGGGTGTTGAACGGAAAGTGAATATTAAGAAATGTTTCCTTTTGCTGTGACCTTTCTGATATTTCCCTTGAGATGTAGCTAAAAAAATATTGACCAGAACTTACAAGCCTACAGTTGTTTTGCCTATTAAGAAACATGCAGGGCTTCCAATGTGTTTCAGGATGCTATGTATTACTGGAAGCAACTATAATCATTTTCCTCTCACCGACCTCAGAGGTTCATGTGGCATTTCTGTTGCTGTGTTGGTTTAAAAAATGTGCTCTTCATTTTGTATTGAAAACGATTTTTAAAATCTCTGTATCTATCAAGAAAACACAGACAATGACTTTGGTACTTCATACAACAAACCCAAATACTGACTTTACATGTACATTGTAATTTAACCCTAAAAATATCCTTCCTCACAACTGCATTAATAATCTTTAGGGCATCACCACCATAAAGTTACATTAATAGAATAATATCCCATGCCAAAATCCTATAAAATAGTAACGTATCTAAATCAAAATCCAGTAGAAATGCTTTAAATCATTTAAAAAAAAAATGTGTGCAAAACCCGTCAAACTACTTGGAAGGAACATTCAATACCAACACAAATTATACTGGATAGTAAAGCACACTTGAGGTAGACTATAGAGGATGTATTTCTTTATTTTTTGATTTACAAAGATCTGTGGTGTATATGTTGACAATTTTGCTGTACCTCAGCTTTCCTCTCTATAAAAATAAAGAATTTCATCATTTCTGACATTCTTGTGAAAACGCAAGGAAAATATGTGTCTTATGTAGAGAATATAGTTTTATTGTATGTAAACAATTAGAGTTGCAGTTGAATTTGTGGACTTATTCAACTTAAAATTATGTCTATTGATAAATAATAGATTGATACCAGGGTTTTTGGAAGGGAAAAATTGGTTGTGAAAATTTTTTAAATCAAATTTTAATTGTAAGTTTATATTAGTGTCTTCATTTTGACTAAGAAATAATTTTTTCTGCACAAAATACTTTCACCTTATATTATATTTTGATGTATGTAAAGTTATATGCTTGATTGTTCAAAAATATTCGATTGTAAAACTTTAGCAACACAACTATTTTATCAAAAAATAGTTTACCTTGAACGGATTTTGTCTGCTGAAGCAGGTGCTGAAATATATTCCACTACGACATAGGAAATCCGATAATGAAAATATATGAAGGGCAGTGGACAAGCAGCATACAGAGCAGCTACATTTTTCTGGTGAGACAGGGATTTTTATATAGAATGTTAATTTTCCAACTTGAAGTATGTGAAGTTTTGTATAAAGATAGGGGTGTAAATTTATTTTAGGAATAGAGAGCAAATGGTCTAAAGCATGGGACTGTAAAAGACCTATTTCTCCAGGAAATGGCACAATATTCTATGTGACCTGAGTGGGAAATGAAGCTAGTAAGACAGCATGGAACTGGGCGCTTTGGATGCCTTGCTTAGGAGATTAACACTGGGAAGTCTTATTTATAATAAGAATGAAATCATTAGATATGGACTAGGCTTTAAACAAATAACTGTGGAACAATGCAAACAAAAAAAATCCTTATATTATTTGAGTTATGCCTATGTAACAGATAAGTTGAATACATATAACCTGAGTTAGATATTAGCTTAAAGCTAACATGTGAGTGTAAGATTTCTAAAAGTCTTTGCATTGTGTCATTCTATCCCAACAGATAGATATGCACTATGAGCTATGCTATAGTACACACACACACAGAGTACATGCAAATACATACACACGTCATGATCATTCGACCACATATTTATCATCAAATATAATGACCAGGGAAGAAAATAAAGACAAATTCTGGTAGTAAGGCACTACATCTACTCCATAAGAGAGTACACAACTTTCTGTTTGACAAACAGGTGAAAATAGAGTTCTGGAAACTTCTCAACACAATCTCCAGGACTGGAAAAGTAAAAAAAAGATATGGTGAAACATAGTTTACCAGGCTGTACGGTGGTCTATATTGGAGTCTTCTAATTAATTAATAATGTAGTGAAAAAAATTAATGACCCTTTTGTATCAACATGTTACCTTATGGCTGAAATGACTTCAATATGTATTTTTTAAGTGATTTGATCCTTACGATTGTCCTTACAATTGTCCTGAGGTAGACAATGAAAAATAGACTTGAAATTAAACAAAACTCATGTAAGTAGATGCAATTTGTCCAAATTGTAAAACTAGAAGGCATTTATATCCTTTATCTACTCTATTTTTTTATTTCTTCGCTTTTCTAAAATTGATGTTGAAGTCTATCCTCTAATATGAAGTATTATGTTCAGGTAGACCCTTGATTTTATGAATAAAACAGTTATAAGTAATCATAAAAATAAGCTTTCATGTGATTAGATTAAATTGGCACAAATTATAGAATATCTTAAAGTTATTAAGAAAATATTAATAATGTTCAGAGAGCAGATAGCATCTTATATATTGTATGGGTTTCCTATGAGTGCTGTAACAAATTATCACAAACTTGGTTGCTTAAACAACCAAGAGATATTCATTCTCTCACAGTTTAGAAGGACAAAAGTCTAATACCAATATCACTGGACTAAAATCAAGATGTCTTGGTGGGACCAAATTCATTTGGAGGCTCAGAGGAGAATCTGTTCCTTGACTCTTACAGCCCCTGATGGCTGCCAGCATTCCTAGGCTTGTGTCACATCACACCAATCTCTACCTCAATGGCCACATTGTCTTCTTCTTTGTGTGTGTGCCTAATCTTCTGCCTCCTTTTATATGGATACATTGGATTACATTTAGAGGCTACCCAGAAAATCCTGGATAATATTCCCACCTTGACACTCTTAATCAGATTTGCAAAGGCATTTTTCTCCCCAAATAACGTAACATATACAAGCTCGAGAGATTAGAATTTGATATTTTGGAGAGACATTATTCAATTTATTGCAGTCTTCCTTCTGGCCTTGAAAAATTCATGTCCACCCCAGATGTAAAACGTATTCCCTCTATTCCAACACCCTCATAATTTTAACACATTAAAGCATCAGCCCAAGTTCAAAATGTCATTTAAATATCATCAGTCCAAAAATTTTAAATCTTATTATCCAAATAATCTAAATCAGATATATATGATACTCTGGGTATGGCCCATTCTGGGAAATATTTTCTCTCCATCTATGTACCCATGAAACCAAAAAAGTTACATGTTGCCAAGATCACAGTGGTAGAACAGGCATAATGTAATCTTTTAGACATACTCATTCCAAAATGAAGAAAATGGGAAGAAGAAAGGGGTCATTGGCTGGGCGTGGTGGCTTATGCCTGTAATCCTAGCACTCTGGGAGGCCGAGGCAGGAGGATTGCTTGAGGTCAGGAGTTCAAGACCAGCCTGAGCAAGAGCGAGACCCTGTCACTACTAAAAATAGAAAGAAATTAGTAGAACAACTAAAAATATATAGAAAAAATTAGCCAGGCATGGTGGCACATGCCTGTAGTCCCAGCTACTCAGGAGGCTAAGACAGAAGGATTGCTGGAGCCCAGGAGTTTGAGGTTGCTGTGAGCTAGGCTGACACCACGGCACTCTAGCCTGGGCAACACAGTGAGACTCTGTCTCAAAAAAAAAAAAAAGAAAAAGAAGTCACAAGTTCAAAGCAATTTTGTAATCAAACGTGGAAGATTCTACTAGGTTTCAAGGCCTGGAAATAATTCTCTGTAGCTCAAGATTGTGCTTTCTTCATTGCAGCTCCAACTTCTGCCCCTTTGCCTATGGACCAGGCCTCTTCCTCTGAGCCTGGTCTGTAGCTTCTTGGTCCACATCTCTGCCCTCAGAGTCATCCTTCCTTCTTCTTGAAGGATAACACACATGTGCTTCTCAGTAGTTTTGTCAGCCTATTTTCTGCCTGTAGAACTTTGGTAGTTAAAAGGTCTTTATTTATTTTATTCTATCTCTAATTATTTCAATTTAATCTGGCAGTGTTTATGCTGATTTAGCATTATCAAAAACCTTGTGGGCACCCATTTATCTTCACAGAAATTCACAGCTTTAGACAAGCACTTCCTCCACTGTCTTTCTTACATAAACCAATCTCTATTTTTGCCTTTCGCAAGATGGTTGAGTGAATCCATGTGTCACGTATGTAATCTCTTCAGCACTAAACTTGTCCAGCTACACCATGGTCCTTTTCAAAGTATGCTTTCCTAATAGATACTCTTCTAATTTTATTATTTTTTTGAAAACTGGATAGGTTGAGAATTTCTCAGATCATCAAGTTCTAGCTTCTTATTGCTTCTGAAATTAATTTCTGTCCTCTTGCATTTTGCTGTAAGCAGACTGCATCTTTAATGCTTTGCTCAGAAATATCCTAAGGTAAATATGTAAGTTCATTGCTTACAATTTCTGCTCATCCAAATAACTGTAGGATACATTTTAGCTAAGTTTTCTTTCACTATATAAAAAAAATTGCCTTTCTACCAGTTTCCAATATGTTGCTTATTTTCTTCTGAACCCTTGCCGGAAGTGCCTTTTAATATTAGCACTGTAATCACACCAGACCTATCTGGTTCAACTTTTATGTAACAAAGTCCTAAGTTGTTTTTCAGTTGCTATGGCCCCACAGATAGAAGGTCGCATAACCTGAGCATGCCCAGATGAGCTAAGCATGTAACTGGTGGAACCGGTGGAACCTAAGTGCTTGGTCCAGACTGAGGAGTGAGGACTGAATTAAGAAGAGGACACCACATGGAAGGATCCAGGATCCAATCAGGTTGAGCCTTGGCATCACTCTATAGCATGGTACAGTCACAGCATGCCTCTTGGCATCACTGCATTATAAGATCCAATCAGATCACACCTCATTACCCTATTCTTAAAAAACCTGACCCAGCCTTTAGCTCTGGGAGACAGATTTGAGCATTTCCTCTTGGCTTCTTGCCAGTCAACTTATAATACAGCTTTTCTTTTCTCAAAGTCTGGTGACATGTTATTGGCTTCTATGCACATCAGGCATTGAACCCATTGATTGCTTAGTAACAACACTTCTACCAATGATCTGTTTATGCATATTTAGGTATTTCTGTCATTTCTCTCAAAATTTTCCCAGCCTCCACCCAAGATCCAATTCCAAAGGCCCTTATACATTTTCAGGTATTTATTACAGCAACATCCCTTGTCCATATCCCCAAATCTGTGTTAGTTTCCTACAGCTGGTGTAACCAAGCCCTGCAAACTCTGTGGCTTAAAACAGCATAAATTTATTCTGTCACAGTTTTGGAGACTAGAAGTCCAGAATCAGTATTAATGCTCCCAAAACGAGGTGTCTGAAAGGCCACACTCCCTCCAGAGGCTCTAAGGGAAAATTTGTTACTTGCTTCCAGCTTCTGGTGGCAGCCAGCGTTCTTCGGCTGGTGTTGCTCCACTCCCATCTCTGCTTGCATGTTCAGATTTCCTTCTTCTCTATGTGTGTTTTAAATCTCCCCTGCCTTCTTCTTATAGTGATAAATGTGATTGCATTTAGGACACATCCACTCAAGATCCAACTTTACCATATATGTAAAAAGACATGTATCTAAATAAATTGACGCTTGTAGCTTTCAGGCATTAGGACTTGATATCTTTGAGGAGCATTTTTCAATCTACCACAAATATTGAGATACCATTACTTTTTTAAAAAGTTTCATTTTACATAATTTCATGAAAATTTTGCTATTATTACCTTGCAGATTTCAAAAGTTTACACTTTTTATTAAAGCAAATTATTTATCATTGAATTCACTAAAACTTAATAAAATAACACATGTTCTAATACCCTTAAATGATATTTAACTTGAGCATTCTGAAAAATAGATTATGGTAATCTATGCTAATATTAGAACATGTACCATTTTATTAAGTTTGATTTTCCTATTGGTACATAACATGTAGGCATTAATTAGAATAATGGTGCTTTCCTAGTGGACTAACTAGTGAACTTATTTACAATTTATCTTCAGACATTCGGTAAATGGTTTATCATGTGGTTATCATTAAAGACCTACATTATTACCTTTTAAAATGAAACAACTTTCTATTTATATTAATATTTTATCACACATGGCACTTCATTGCCTTCTGGCAAAAGCCACTAGTTAGAACATTAATGCATATGTTTAATTCTCTCTGTTAAGTAGCAGTTTCTTACAAGACAACCTGCTGATTTGAAGCAATAGGCCAACACAAAAAATGTAGCAATTATAGATGTACCGTGTTGAAGGAATTGTTAGTCCCTTGTATTTCACTTCATTATACGACAACCTTCTTCAAAGAACTAATCAGTCTCCATTACTCACTCCTGAAGAGTGAAACTGTTGCAGTTTGATTTTTGGAATGGTATTTCCAAAAGTACAAAATACTTGTACTTTGAAATGCAGATACTTCCTCTCTTAGATCTGCCTAGCCACACTGCTGCTTATCCTAATCAGTCACTGTAAATCACCTAGAAAATCTGTATTAGCAGAAAGCAAGATCTTTCCTGCTTTCTCAGTAGTTAAATACAAATGCAGAAAGTAATTAGGGTTTTGTCTCTGGGATATAAGATTATGTGTATTCAAATAAAAATATATCATAGTACAATTTAATGTAGGGCATAATAAAGTGGACTTTGAAACCACATTGCTTGACTAGCTGTGTGACATTGATCATGCTATTAATATTTATTTTAGTAAAATGGGAAAGATTCCTGTGTTCAATTTTCTTATTGTTTCCAATTGTTTTGTCCTTTACACAAGAGGCATATTCAACACGTGTGCCAGAGTACTTGCGGTGCCCCTGTTCGTGTGAAAAGAATACACACTACTACACCACCATTGACACCAGGGTTAGCCATGTGACTTGCCTTTGTCCATAAAATGTGAATGGAAGTGCCATGCACCACTCTATTATAGCAGAAGCTGTATGAAGTATCATGAGGTCTCACCTTCATACACGCTACTCTTGCACAGGAACTGCATGTCTCAGATAGATGCTCACCCCTAAACTTGGATCCCAGACTTAAGAAGCTGTGATAAATACAGCCATAGCCACTTCTCAGGCAGCACATAGCATGAGCAAAACATAAAACTCACTCTTTTGCAAGCTACTAAGGTATTAGGGGTAGTGTAGAATTTGCATATAACCTAGCAAAAGCTGAATAATAGTAATAGCTATTTCATATGTTTATTGTGAGTAAAGTTCAAGGAAAGCAGTCCAAAACATGTTAGGTATGTAGCAGTGCTCAAATAATTTCTATTGTTATTACTACTGTTATTATTTTAAAAATCCAAGAAATGATGATATGAGAGATGATCAAACTTTAGAGTTTAAAGATATAAAAAAAATTCATTTTTCACTAATTATAATATACTGTGCTGAGACCAGAAGAGATGGACATATTTTCCCAAGTTTTATTGGGGAATAAACAATAAAGACTGACTTTTGAAGGTGTGGGTTTTCAAATACTCGTGAGATTTATTCATTTGAGAAAATCAGATAATTGTCTAATCTTACAACTCTGCTGCTGCCTCTTACTCTCTCCCCAGACAACAAAAACAGCAATAAACAAGAAAATTGATGAATACGTTATTTTGAAGGCTATATTCATTCTTTGTACTCCTCAAAATATAAGAAAACATTTTTGTATGGCTTAGAATATAAATTGTTTTCAATCATGAATTTTGAATAGTCAAAACTATTTTTACAGCGGTTTAACTGAGTTGCTCACATAACATGTGGGAACACAAAAGGATAAAAATAAGTTCTATAAAGTCACAATAATGACATTTTCCTAGCCCAGCTCTACCACTATATTCCAATTCTCTCTCTTCATGACTCTTCATCTGTTTGAAACTGAAGTGGTCTCACATGTCCACTGAAATTGAAAAGCCTCTAATTTAGGTACAGTTGGTAGTTCCAAGTGTCATTTCATCTCTTATTCTATAATTTACTTTTTAAAATTAATATGTATATATTTGCTCTAAGTAGATCATTAGATCCTCATGAGTGAGCCTATTAGTTCTAAGTATCTGTCATTGGCCCTAGATGATGATCAAGTTAAGTATTTGGTTCAAAGTTGTCCTACACATTAACATATTACTGTATATGAAATGTTGATATGGAGCAACTAAAAATATTGTAGCATTTACTCATTATCACAGCATGTTGGTTCCACCAATCTCTAAACTCCATCATCTTAACTGCCTTTATGGTCTCTTTATAAGGAAAAGGTTTCTAGCTTCTCAAGTATAGGGATTTGCTTTTGGTAACTTTGTTCTCTATCATGTTCATTAAATGTAAAATTCAGCAACCCAAGTAAATAATTGATTTACAAAGGAGCACTTATTTAAATGTTTATTACCAATGTAAAAGTAACTTTAGAGATACAATTGATCCAGTAATGTCAAATGCCAGCTGAAATTTCTGAATTGCCCTTATTACGATTTTGAAATCATGAGTATGAATCAATTGAACTTTTCCTGGATCTGTTGTGCATTTAAATGATTTTTATTATTAATATGTTTTGGGCACCAATGACACACAAAATATTATAGGAAAGCTAAATTTATACACAGTAACCATTTGGTTATGAAGTCACAGAAAAGACTATAATGTTTCTGTTAGCTAATACCTATAAAATAATTATTTTTATCCAAGTAGTATGTCAGGTGTATGCATTTTCTCATTTAACCAATATTATGACTCAATAATAGTAGATATCAGTACAATTTTTTTAATTATAGAAGGGGTTAGAAAGTCTACAGAGGCTTGGTTAAGGACATAGAGCTGGAACTTTTGTCATTATGGAAAGACAGGTTTGCATCACTAAAGATAGATTTATATCACTGCACATTCTGAGTTCTAATTGTTATAATATTTTGCTTCTTATACTTCATCCTTGAAATATTTGGCCAAAAAAAGCCTTTGGCTTTTGTTTGTTTGGGGTTTTAGTATGAAAGTAACACATATTCATTATAGAAATATTTGAAAAATGTGGAATAGCATGAATTAAGCAAAAAACAAAATATACATAATCTCGACAACTTATTTCTTTCTTTTAGTGTTTATTTTCAATTAATTTTGTTAAAATCAGATTTACACACACACAGTCTGTTACATTGTATATCAAACTTTGTCTAATATTCTGCTATAAGATTTTACATCATTAATGACCCTCATAAACACTGCTGAATTGATGCGTAATAATTACATGATAGTATTACACACTGTAAATATCATCTTATTGAAACATACGTGAGAGTTTTTTCTCTTTTGACGAATGGGAGATTCACTAACATTGCAAGTAAGTGATACTTAGACGTCTGCTCATTTGTTCAGGATATTTTAAAGATTAAGTCAAAGGGAATGAATACTTTTAAGGCTCTAAAAAGCTCTTGGACAACTCACATTTTAAAGACAGATGAAATATCATTTGAAATATGTAATAATAGAATAAGAAAAAGATACAAAGAGATGTAAAGGAATTTAGAGTAACTTTTACCAAGAGAAATGTCAGAACTAATACAGAGAAGCAAATGTTTGATGGAATCTTTAAGTATACAAATTTGTATATAAAAATAACTATTTGCAACTCCATAAACATGACATTACACTATGCAGTCATTTGTTTTTCATCCAGTCATATGTATTTTGTCAATGATGTTATCATTCTGTGAGGCTGATTTTTATTTATTAGTGTTTTGAGGCCATTTTATAATTGACCATTCCTTTGTTCGTGAATTTAATATATATTCCAACGTAGATTATATGGCAGATATCATGCTGGGTTCTGGAATCCGGTGAACACACCAAAATAAACAAAAACTTTGATCCTCATATTTCTTCTATTCCATTGATAATGGGAGCTTTGCCCAGCCAGGAAGCAGCAAACATTTGTGTCAGCAAACCTCTAAGTGCCTGTCTTTCTGTATCACCTCTTAATATTTTCTACAAGTGATTTAAAACAGTAAATGAAATGTGCTGTGCCTGTGGTAATTTTACCAGGTTGAAGGGATGATAAAGGAGATCCACAAAACAGTTTGTCATAAACAAAGGTGTGAATGGCACATGATATTCATGCAGTAACTAACAAAACCGGTTGAATCATGGAATTTGAGAAAAGGTGAGCATGCATTGACACCGGGCGTGGCAGCACTGTATAGATTCTGGAATTGGTAACAAATGGAGGGAATGATCAAATATCTGCTCTAGAGAGGTAGCTTTGGTGACATTGAGAAGTCAATCATTGTGAATAAACAAGGGGTAATATCATAGGTGTGGGACTGGGAAGACATTACTCAACTACTGCTAAAGTCGCAGTGTAACTTGGTGATAGTTCTGAATGAAGACCAGGACAGTGGAAGCGGAGGAAGAAGACATAATGGAAAGGCAATCAGTGTTTGGTAAAAACAACCACTTGGAAAACATGTTTCACAGTGTTTTGCAATATTGCTATGTCGAGTTCTTTTTGGTTTTTGGAGTGTCCCCTAGCTCCCCTGGGCCTAGAGTGCCCCCTGGATCCAGGAGCAGTAAGGACACAGTTTGGTATTTAGAGTCAGAGTAGCTTTATTTAACTTTATTTAATACAGCCTTGTCATTTATGAATTTTGTGATCTTGACCATGTTGCATAGTTTACTGAGCATTTGCTTCAGAATTTAAAAAATACAGACACAATTATGCCATTGTCGCCATACTTGAGGCATATTAAAAAAGATTAACTGTATGAAATAATTTTTAGTGCATAAATAGCTATAGAAATGTCTACTGACAATAGGAGAAGACAATGAAGAAATTGGGCTTAGTCCAGACATTTTATTTATTCCTATTAATATTATTATCTTGATACTTACTTTCAAATTATAAACATATTTATAATTATTTAAAACATTTTGGTGTCTGTTTTATAGCAATGTCCCAAACCCAAATGGCAAGAACAAAAAGTAAATAAATACAACTTTTAAAGGATTGTTACATTTCTCTGCCCTCTGGCTGACCTATGACATGATTAAATTGTATATTGTTTAAACCAGTGTCTATATTTTGTGTCTACTTCTGTGTTTCTAATGAAACCTGTTGTCACCCGAGTGTAACTAGAGAAGGCAATAAATTAATACCTTAAATATGCTTCTAGCTTATAATGACTGATATGGCAATCCTTCTATTTTATTTTCTTTTAATTTTCAGAGTGAAATTTGGGGATGTAAATGGGTGTCAGGGAAGGTAATTTTGGGAAAAGGATTTTTTTATTCTATTTCACATAGGTTTAAAGGAGAAAAATGCCGTACGATTGTACAATTTTAACTACTCTTGAAGATTTTGTTGTAATTCAATTTCCTAACTGATTTTTCCCTCACTTTTCCAAGATAAGAATTATTAACAATATACCTGAAAAAGAGTTATCAAATATAGATAAATAAGCAAAAATGATATGCAAATGCCTAAAACATATAAAAAGGCATTCGACTAAGAATCAGGTAAATAGAACACATATGATTTCTATGTGTTAGTATTATACGTTAATATTATGTGTAAATTATATATTATATATAAATATTAATGATATTTATATATTTAATGTTATATAAATAAGATAATAATTTACACATTTAAACTTTTATAGCCTCATACCTGTAGCTTTGATGTTGTGTGTGTGTGTGTGTGTGTGTGTGTGTGTGTGTATGGAATATTTGTCAATCTTAGGGGTGTGTGTATATATATTTCCGTATATACATATATATTTATTTTTCATTGCTTTAGTTGTAACTTAGTAATATTTTTAAAATAAGAAATGATAATCAGAAAATAAAATAACCAGTTATAAAGTAAAAAGTTATAGCTCCAGTTTCTCTTTCAGCAGCTAAGCATTTTAACAGGTTAGTATGGATTCTCCCAAACCTTATTCAATAAATGTATATATAAATACTTTTTATTGCATCAACACACTTTGTCTTATTAGGCAACAAGCCATTTTCATTGTCTTCTTCATTGATTTCTTTCCTTGCTTGTTAATACAAAGACCTAAATGACTATATTTATAGTATTTCAGAGAATATGTCATATTCCATTTAATCAATCTCCACTTGATACATTTCTAGGTTTTTTTAAATTTTTAGATATTACAGAGCTTTGATATATGAAATTTTGTACCTGTATTCTTGCCCCCATTTGTGATTCTTTGAAATATATTCTTAAAAGTTAAATGACTGAATCAAATAATAGTCATGCTTTAAATTGTCTTCTCAAATTTCTAATTTTCAAAATTTTAATTCTAAATAGATTATGTTCAATCTCACTTCTCCCTAGGTTTTCAGAAAACTCTATATTAGAAGTAAAAAAAAAATTGAGAGTTGAATGTGATATATTTTCATTGTTTTTCTTATTATTATAGTAATTGAACATCTGTTTGTATCTTCATTAACCAATTGGGCTGTTTTCTTAGGCATTTCGGGGTTTCTTTGCATAACAAATTGTATGTATATCCATCTGTCATAGAAATATGTACACACATGCACACACACACACACCACACACTATTCTGAGTCAGTCTTTTCTTGTATTTATTTATTTATTTATTTATTTATTTATTTTTTGAGACAGAGTCTCACTGTGTTGCCCTGGCTAGAGTGCCGTGGCATCATCCCAGCTCACAGCAACCTCAAACTCCTGGGCTCAAGCAATCCTTCTGCCTCAGCCTCCCGAGTAACAGGCATGCGCCACCATGCCTGGCTAATTTTTTCTATATATTTTTAGTTGTCCAGTTAATTTCTTTCTATTTTTGGTAGAGACGGGGTCTCGCTCTTGCTCAGGCTGGTCTCGAACTCCTGAGCTCAAACAATCCGCCCGCCTCGGCCTCCCAAAGAGCTAGGATTACAGGCGTGAGCCACCGCGCCC